>CAWUFW010009817.1:0-15000 GCA_963921515.1 Calotriton arnoldi | reverse complement strand
TTCCTCTAAAATCTGCCGAACTACGAATTCTGATTTACTCACCTGTTATCAGGAGAGACCTCAGTGCTGCATCTTTCAGCCCAGTACTAATCCTGAAAAGTAATTTTAACCGTACTTACCAGTAACTTGAATTTCCTTCCATAGGATATCATTGCCTGCTTTTTGCTGAAAAAGTTTCTAAGTGTTGATTTTTGAAACATACAAATATTCCTCTAAAATCAGCCGAAATACGAATTCCGATTTACTCACCTGTTATCAGGAGAGACCTCAGTGCTGTATCTTTCAGCCCAGTACTGGTCCTGAAAAGTAATTTTAACCGTACTTACCAGTAACTTGAATTTCCTTCCATAGGCTAACATTGACTGGTTTCACTTGGAAATTCTTCTGTGTGTGGAGTTTTGGAACTTTAAAATATTCCTCTAAAATCAGCCGAAATACGAATTCCGATTTACTCACCTGTTATCAGGGAGAGACCTCAGTGCTGCATCTTTCAGCCCAGTACTGATCCTCAAAAGTAATTTTAACCGTACTTACCAGTAACTTGAATTTCCTTCATAGGCTAACATTGACTGGTTTCACTTGGAAATTCTTCTAAGTGTGGAGTTTTGGAACTTTATAATATTCCTCTAAAATCAACCAAAGTACGAATTCCAATTTACTCACCTGTTATCAGGAGAGAACCCAGTGCTGCATCTTTTAGCCCAGCACTGACCCTAAAAAGTAATTTTAACCGTACTTACCAGTAACTTATATTTTCTTCCATAGGAATCCATTGTCTGGTTTTCAGCAGAAAAGTTTCAAAGTGTCAAATTTCACAAACTACAAATATTCCTTAAAAATCGCCTGTATGACTTAAACGCATTCTTTCAACTGTTTACAGGAGATGCACCAGTGCTGGATCCAGGATCCAACACTGAGTAAGAAAAAGTAACGATAACAGTTTTTACCTGCTAAGTGAATTTCGTTCCATAGGATAACATTGGTGATTCTATGAGAAAAAGTTTCTAAGTGTCAACTTTTAAAATACAATAATATTCCTTAAAAATCACTACTGTAACCAAAACGCTTTTACTCAACTGTTTACAGGAGATGTCCCAGGACTGAATCTAGGATCCAGTCCTGTGGTTAGAAAAGTAATCCATAAAGTAACTAATTGCATTTAACTAGAAATTCACATTGAGCTGAATGTTGCATTGTGTTTGAAAATGTGTTGCCCATTGCAACAACTGTAACTACTGTACTTAAAAGTCTATTGCCTATGTGCAAAGTATTTAAACTAAAGTAATTCATTCTGAGAAAGTATTTTTTGTAATGTATAATGTAATTACAATGTAATTTAAAAATAAAATATGTAAAAACAAATTGTTTCTAAAAATGTAGTAAATCAGTATGAAAAAAATAAATATAACAATTAATACATTTAAAAATTGTCATTTACAAAACCTTTGAAATTCACTGAAAAAACCGTAGGTTTCAGACATGTTATAGTTAGGAATTAGCATTTAAAAAACCTTTGAAATTCACTGAAAAAACCATAGGTTTCAGACACGTTATAGTTAGAAATTAGCATTTAAAAACCTTTGAAATTCACTGAAAAACAATAGGTTTCAGGCACGTTATAGTTAGAAATTAGCATTTAAAAAACCTTAGAAATTCACTGAAAAAACCATAAGGTTTTAGGGACAGTTATAGTTAGTTGGACATTGCACTCGTACAAAACCCGTGAAATTCCCCCGTTATAGTTAGTTCAGGTAACTCATAACTCGCGCCCCGCAATGCACTGCTGATGACGTCACATATTACATCACTCATGACATGGTCAGTGACATCACTGATGACATCACTGATGACATCTCAAATGACATCACTGATGACATCACTGATGACATCATCCATGTGAGAATTTAATGCATCTTCTCACACCCTAATATAAGTTTTGATACACCCACTCTACATTACAGACTGCCATTCTCAAAACCATACACACTCCAATACCAATAAGTACATACCCACTCACTGATTCTTAGGTCTACACACACACACATCTACTCACTCACCCGTACAGTCACTCATACTTACAGTCACTCAGTACAGGACTATCATATGCACTCATACACCTATATAAACACTCACACAACGCAACTCATCCATAGAGGTACTCACACACCTAGTCAGTCATGCAAATAATTAATCACACTCCAATTTACTCACCTATACAGTTATACACACCAGCTCACTTACTCATAAAAATACTAGCACATTTTTACGATCCTATGCAATCACTGATGCAAGTACACACTCATCCATATAGCCACTCTCACAATCACACACTCTCACTTATAGCCATTTATATACTCCAACACACATATATACTGCCTTTCACATATGTAGTTACTCACACATGTACCACTGAGATATACATTCAATCACTAACACACCCATACACACACTCACCCACCCATACAGTCCATCACAGACGCACTCTTGAAACCATGCACCCAGTGAATCACCCACTCACACATCTATGCACAGAGTCACACACACCCCACCCACACAAACACTGAGGCACCCATACAGATACTCAGAGAACCAATCCATAACCCATATAGACACTCATTTAGCTAGTCAGAAACCCATGCAGTTGCTTACACAACAACAGACAGACGGATACAGACATTCACACAGTTTAGTCACTCACCCATGCATCCAGTAAGATACGTTTAATCACTCACTTATAGACTCAGTCACGCACCTACTAAATCATCCATTCAGGCGCTTCTACACCCACTCATTCTTCAATACGCCTTTCCCTATATATATTAAACATATTTAAACTTTACAGAAACACACAGTCACTGGATGATGTCATCAGTGATGTCATCAGTGATGTCATTTGAGATGTCATCAGTGATGTCATCAGTGATGTCACTGACCATGTCATGAGTGATGTAATATGTGACGTCATCAGCAGTGCATTGCGGGGCGCGAGTTATAGTTACCTGAACTAACTATAACGGGGAATTTCACGGGTTTTGTACGAGTGCAATGTCCAACTAACTATAACTGTCCCTAAAACCTTATGGTTTTTTCAGTGAATTTCTAAGGTTTTTTAAATGCTAATTTCTAACTATAACGTGCCTGAAACCTATGGTTTTTTCAGTGAATATATATATATATATATATACATCCAAAGCACAGTATTCCACCTGGGGCCAGCTGAACTCGTGGCGGGTACAACCGGAAAGCGGTGGTGGAAACTGCTTATAAAACAACAAAAACAAGGAGTTCATGGTACTCACAAGGTCCGGTGCACCGGTGTGTCGGCTATAAAACATCCGCAGACGCGTTTCTGGCTATTGCCGTCATCAGTGCGGAAAAGACGTCAATAAAACAACACAGTCATTTAAACGGTCCTGCCATATGGTAGGTGGATCCTTGGCCAATGAAGGGCCGGCAATGGGGCGTCGCCGTCTTAATTATTTATTGCCTAATGCAATATCTATGGTGCTCCCATCGCTGAAAAAAATCAATTGGCAGCCGTAATAACTGTGCCTGTACATCCCCTCGCCTGCCGCTGGATTAAGAACGAAAACACTGTGAGTGTCCCACATATGGTAAAACACTCTGGCTTTGTATAAGCCACAACCTAAATAGGTCAACAGAGTCCGTAAGCGGCGGTTCAGGCAGCCCAAATTGAATCCAAAGCACAGTATTCCACCTGGGGCCAGCCGAACTCGTGGCGGGTGCAACCAGAAAGCGGTGGTGGAAACCGCTTATAAAACAACAAAAACAAGGAGTTCATGGTACTCACAAGGTCCGGTGCACTCACGGGGTGTGTGTCGGCTATAAAACATCCGCAGACGCGTTTCAGGCTATTGCCGTCATCAGTGCGGAAAAGCCGTCAATAAAACAACACAGTCATTTAAATGGTCCTGCCATATGGTAGGTGGATATATATATTCCAATAACATAAAATCTAATAAAAAAACATTCTATTATAAATTAAAACATTAAACTATTTAAAAAACTTTAAACTTAAATATCCCACTCCAGTCAGTGCAAAAGTAGGGAAAGTGTTGGATAGCGGAGGGTTAAAATTTACTATTCCCACTCCAGTCAGTGCAACAGTAGGGAAAGTGTTGGATTGTGTAGGGGTAACAATTAATATTCCCACCCCGGTGAGTTCAAAATTAAAAACAAAATATTAACAAAAAACAAAAAAATATTTAAAAAACAAAATAAATTTAAAAAATACAAATATGTTAAAAATTAAAATACAAATATATTTAATATTCAAAATAAAAAAAATAAAAACACATTATAATGTTAAATACATATGACAAATACCTACAAATATTATATTGAATAAAATAAAGAATAAGGGGGCACTAGAGGGCCCGCGGCAAGATGGCCGCACGAAAGTGTTCCTCTGCCGACCGGAATCACCATCTTGTAAATATCAGCGGAGCGGGCATTCATCAGCTCACGAAATAGCATGCAACGTGTTGTTGTAACAAAGAAAAGCAAAATGATGCCACTTTGAGCGAAATACGACAGCTGCTGTTGAAGATCCCGGCTGGCATGTAAAGCGCATATGCGGCCTGCTCAGCATTAAAATGGCGGCGGTGACGGAATACCGGGCCCTGCCGGTGGAAAAGTGAGCGGCTTTCCTCACCCACAACGAGAAACTCACACAAGCAACGGTGAGCGGGGGGAGAGCCGTGCTAGCCCCCCGCGACAACGTACCCAGATTTCAAAAGGTAGGAGAGGCTCTGCGGGCTGCCCGTGTGCTGTGGCGGGTGCTGAGGTGTGCGTCCATCAGGCGTAATGGCGCCCGACTTGCTTTAACTAGCGGAGTTGAGACTTTCCGTAGAGGCGCATCTGCCGGCGGTGGAGGCGCGATGTGACCCTGTACAGAAGAAGCGGGAGCGGCCAACAACCATATCGGAGACAACAGATGTCGGGTGCATGATGCGGCGTGCATGCAGTGCAAGTGAGGTGACCAGCAGTCGGCTGGAAATTCACGACGGTCCCATGAGCGAGGAGGATAATAATTGCAATGCAAGGTAGCAATCGATTGGTGAAGTGTGGCGACTATTTTATGGGCTGAGGCTGGCATGAAGGGTCAATATGAGCTTTCCATGGCGTATGGTGTCTGTAGCATAGGCATACATTATTAATGGACCAGATTGACGTGGCCTGTGCACATGGAGCTGGTCTGAGGTGGGCTGTGAAATAGGACTGGGAACTCTTGACTTCACGGTGCGGTGTGCCATCGTGGGAAGCAGATGACTGGCTGGTTGTGGTGATGCACACACGAGTGGGCAACCAAAACGTAATCTGTAAAGGTCAGTGACAGAGAAAAGCCAAGATATATCAAAACACTGTGAGCTGCGATATTGACTGCAGAGCTGGGTGGCTGCTTTAAAAAGAGGGACAATGGGCAAGTCCGACAAGCAACAGTCCAAACTGTCCTTTGAATCTCGCCGATCATCACGACCCACTGTAGCGCATTCGGATACCGAACTTGATATGGGGCAGGCGAATGTATCTTCGCCGGAGACCACCCTGCTAGCAATGCAACAAAGCCCGCAGGCCATTGATGGAAAGATAGATACCCTCACGATCATGATGGACAATATGGCAGCCAAGTTGGACAAGCAAGGCGCGAACCTGGACACAGCGGAGCAGCGTGTGTCGAGGACGAGTCTCATGCGATGATGGTCAAATGCCGAGACATGGAAAAAATATTGGAGGTCATAAAAGCTAAGAATGAAGATTTGGAGGTGCGCTCCCGGTGCAACAACCTGCGAATTCTGGGGGTCCCGGAGAGTACCAACATAGATTGAAGATTATGTCAAAACGATTCTCAAAGATCTGTTTGAAGCGGAAAACTTTTTGCAGGTTTTAATAATAAAGAGAGCGCACAGATCATTGGCTCCCAGGCTGCCTCCGGGGGTGCCTCCAAGGCCCATAGTGGCCAAAGTCTTAAACTACCGTGACTGCGATGCAGTGCTACTGATGGCAAAAGAGAAGCAGAACACCAGCTACCATGAAAATATAGTATCCTTCTTCCCGGATTTCACCATAGCTGTCCAGGCGGCATGCAGAGAGTTTGCTCCGGTAAAAAAGAGGATGCAGGAGCTGGAGATCCCCTACACGATGTTGTACCCCATGCGGCTGCGGATCTCACATGAGGGCAAAATGAAATTCTTCTCAACGCCAAAAGGGGCTCAGGATTTCCTCAAGCGGTTGAAGACGAAACAGAAAAGCCCGAGGCGATCACCTGCCCCCACTCACTCAGTGTCATAGAGTCGGCTGAGGTGATCCCGAAAAAACAGCCTATGGTATGATGGTGCGGCATACGCATGTAAGTAGGGTAAAATGCATTGGCGTGCCGGTATGACACACCAGGACCTATATATTTTATGGTTATCTGTGATCTCTGAACTTTGTCTGACAGGACAGAGAGAACTGATGATTCTATATTACTTTGGTCAAGTGTTTGGGCAGATTACAGTGGGAGGGGGGTATATCCCCAATATAATGTACGTAATATGTACAGTCTCACAGTTGTGAAGAAGCCCTGCGGGTAATGTAGCATGCTGCGGCTGCTTGAGGTAGTCACTATTGAAATGGTATTGTTTGTCAAATGACAGGTGTTGTTGGCGGGAAATGTGTAATATTTTCCTATACTGTGTTATGGTTTCGGCTGGTTAGAACAATAAGTTAAAGCAGATGTTTGCAGTCTGTTCCGCAGACTATGATGCAATTCCGGTCACACCCGCTCTGCGGGTGGGAGAACAGCCACCAGGCGGCCCCCCTGAGGGAGTTCCCCACTACAGTTACAATGTTGAATGTCCCTGTTATGCGGGAGTGTCTTTGGCATGATTGGGATGCTGAAGTGGGTAGGGGGATATTTGGGGAATTGTTTGAAGTTGTAGGCATGGTTAATCATTCGCATATAGGCACACATGAAGTGTGGATACAGTTGTTGCATCACAGTAGCAGGATAGTTCGTAAGAATAAAACACATTGCATCAATGGTGGGTGAAATCAAGTTAGTGACATGGAACGTCAGGGGGCTGAACAATCCCCAAAAAATTAGGCAGGTGCTGGCTTACTTAGACAGGCATGGGATACAACTGGCCATACTACAGGAACCTTACCTCACTGGAATGGGTGAGGGTAGGGTTGGTGCAAGATGGGCGAGGATCACAGTGTCCTCTTCTTACTCATCATACGCGAGGGGGTCATGATTTTAGTGAAAAAGGGCACTCCCTTTAAACTTATGCATACAGAGTCAGATGACATGGGTAGATTCACATTAGTACAGGGATGCCTTGGAGGCACGAATCTTACAATCATTACAACCTATGGCCCGAATGTCGATGACCCGACTTTTTACCATAGCCTGGAAAATAAATTATTTGATCTACAACCAGAAGTGATTCTATGGGGTGGGGATATGAATACATATCTGGATCCTGATATGGACCGCAGCGCGACCACCGCAAGGCAGGGAAAGAGGGCGGCACAGGTCATACATGACATCATGCATAATCATAAACTTACTGATATATGGAGGGTAAGGAACCCTGGGGTGTGGGAGGCCACACTTATGTCCTCCGTATATAAAACATGGTCCAGGTTGGATTATTGGCTGATATCGTGTGCGGCGGTTCCCTGGGTTAAGAGAGTAAAGCATCTACCGCGCACTCTTTCAGACCACTCCCCCATGGTCTTGGATGTGTGTATCCCCATGCACCACACACAGCCCTTTCAGTGGCGGCTGCAACCTTCCTCACTGCTGGACCCAGTTTTCAGCAAGGGGGTGCGACAGGCTATCAAGCTGGTTTTTAGCGAAGGCCACGATAATAGGGACCTGCATCAGGTTGCAGGCAGGTGGGCTGTAGGACCTGAGATCTCGAATGTGCAGGATAAAAAAGTACTTAATTAGCTTGGAACAAAAATACGCTACCTCACGCAAACTAGAAACATTAGTTGAAATCAGGGAGCAGATCACTGAATATAACGAAACAGCAGAACAAGAGCTCAAACATGTGTCCAGGCGATGGGTTGCTAGAGCGTACCGAGAGGGCGGCCGTCTGAGTCGCACACTGGCGGCAAAGATCCAGACCCCACGGACGCAGGACTACGTTACGAAGCTTGTGAGTCAGGATGGAACTGAGAGCCATGGCACGGCCGAAATCCTTCATCAATTAATGTTGTACTATTCAAATTTGTATGGTGGGGTGAATGAAGCCGCCAGTGATGAGATTCTGACCTTCTTTGAGGAAATTGCGCTTGCGTGGTTGTCACCAGGGCAAAGAGAATATCTGATGCAAGAATTCACAGTTGAGGATGTTAAGAAGGCAATACAGTCTCTTCCTTCTGGTAAGGCATCGGACAGTGACGGCTTGCCGTGCGAATTTTATAAAACATATGTAGATCTGTTGGCCCCTCATCTTCACAACATGTTTAGTGAGGCATACGAGAATAAGATCTTACCTCCCACACTTCGTGAGGCCTTAATAATAACTCTATTAAAGCCAAGTAAAGACCCAGGACGTTGCGAGTCGTATCGCCCTCTTTCACTTTTAAACATTGATACGAAAATACTGGCAAAACTGGTGGTCTAGACTGCGCCCGCTGCTTCCAGCACTGGCGTTGCCGGACCAATCGGGTTTCGTCCCAACACGTTCCACCGCACATAATATACGTACATTATTTGCTGTCATCCATCAAATTGACCCGGATCTCGAGGCAGCGGCTGTGCTGCTAGATGCGGCAAAAGTGTTCGACTCTTTTAAGTGGGGGTAAATGTTTGACATGCTGAGGCGAATGGGATTGCCGTTCGGGTTTATACAATGGCTGGAACTGTTGTATAACTCCCCTGTTGCTAGAGTTCGGGTGAACAACTGCCATTCCAAACTCATTTCAATTTGTAGGCGTACGCAACAGGGCTGCCCGGTCTCTCCACTGCTATTCGCGATCGTGATGGAACCGTTGGCATGCATCATATCGGCAGAGACATTCGAGTGCAGCGCTGGGATTTCGGCAGCGCTCCCTTGTTATCTCCATGTATGCTGACGACATGTCCGCAACCCTGAAGCGGAGCTACATGGGTTAATCAGAGAGTACATAACATACGAACGGTTTTCTGGTCTCAGAATTAATTGGGAGAAATCCTCAATTTTCCCGTTAGCGCCGGGTACGCCATCGTTTGAACTAGAATTCCCGCTGGAATGGACAGTGGAACCTGTTAAATACCTGGGTGTATGGATCCACAAGGATCCAGAAACTGTTGTGAGGGAGAATTATGGGCGGGCGCTGGTACAAACAGAGGAGCAAGTGAGCAGATGGATTAAGCTGCTGCTGTCATTGGCAGACAGGGTAGCGGTTATAAAGATGACGATCCTCCCGAAATTTTAATATCTGTTCCCCAATGTCCCAATCCGTCTAACAAAGATTTTTATTGACAAATTGCACTCGGTCCTCATCGGGATGGTCTGGGCCGGTAAACAAACACGTTGCAGTTGGGGAACACTCACTAGGCATTATTCTCAAGGAGGCTTTGGAGCTCCTGACCTATACTTATATTATCTGTGTGCACAGGCGCAATTTGCGCACTATTGGTATTTCCCCCCAACATTCCTCCCGCATGTTGCAGTGGAGGCGGATGAGATATTCCCGAATCCGCTGACGGCCCTTATACACAAGGCACAGCCAGTGTACCATAGACGCGAAATGAGCACAATAGATTGCACTGCACAGGCGTGGCAAACTCTGACGGGGCGGGCGGGGAAACTCCCAGTATACGCACCAAACATGCCACTGGCGCAGCACTCGGAGATATCTGTGCCACAGGAGCCCCGGGCAATTTCCATCCTCAAAGATGTTGGTGTTGTCGTGATGGGTGATGCCTATCCCGAGGGTACCTTTATTACACTTGAGGAGATACAGGTGCGACAACCAAGCTCCCCATTAACTATTTTTACGTACAACAGATTAAGGGAAGCCCTTAAAGCTTTTAATTCATGGCATCCTGCTGAACCGCTCACTCTGAAACCGCTCCAAGTCATGCTGGCTGGTCCTACCCGTCTGAAATTAGTAACAAGAGTTTATAATGCAATGCAGGCTGACACTGCGCCAATAAGTTGTAGGGCCAGGGAGAAATAGAATATGGTGCTAGATGCGCCACTTACGGATAAAGACTGGGACTATTGCTGCTCCATCACGAAGCTACTAACGGCAAATTGTAATTTGCGTATTATTCATTTTAAGTTCTTACAGCAACTATACTATTCTCCGAAGCAGTTAAAGAGGTATGGCTTGCGAGAGTCAAACAATTGTACTAGATGTAAAAGGCAGGATGCTGATTTTATACATTTAGCTTGGGGTTGCGGGAGGGTATATGCTTTTTGGGAGCAAGTTACCAAGACCCTCTCTAATATCGTTATGGAACCAGTGGAACGTACACCACAAATGTGCTTACTGGGCCTTGCTGGGCGTCTGCAACCGCAGAACAGGAGGTTGGTTCTGATCGCTCTGCTCCTAGCTAAGAGAAAAGTGGCTCAATGTTAGGATAGTAAAAATGTTCCACAACAAAAAAATTGGCTGGAAGTTGTTGTATATTGCAGAGACCAGCTGGCATGCTATGCTGAAGAAGTTCCTATGACATCTAGGCCTAAGGATTTTTGGGCACCACTCACGGCCTACCTAATATCTATAAATGTGTTGAACTCTCCTATTACAGTCACGGACAATTGAAGATGTGGTAAACAATGTGTAGACATATGTATGTATAAAAATGTACAACATGTTGATGGATAACTGATATAGAATGTAATACAGTATGTTCCTGTAATAAGATTTACCTGTAATGCCTTAATGGTTAGTTACGTTATATTGCTGTAATTGCATAAGAGCAAAAAAATAAAAAAAAATAATTATAATTTTCAAACAAATAAATATTTTTAATTAGAAAATATTTAGAAACAAAAACATTAATTATTGCATACATTTAGTTTTTTTTATTTTCTACCCTATAACATAACACAATTCACAACCCACATCTAAATTTAAAACAAATACACTTCCATAGGCAATCCTTTCCGCCCTGCGGCTGCGATGGAATATCTCCGCAGGAAATGTTACATTTCACAATGTTTTGTCCATTTTACGACACCCCTAGAAAAACATATTTAATTCCCATCTTGAAACGGGCCAACTTTAAACAAGTTCGCCCAGCCTTTATATTTCGCCAGATGTTGACGGGCAATACTGTATTTCATGTTTTAAGTTTTTTTAAATCCGCTATCAAGCTTAGGGCGAGTTGTGATTAGTTGGCTCGTCCTTTATTACCACCTTTGGTATCATGTATATGTATTGCTAACAGGTCGCAGATCTAGTTATTGGTTTTTATGTACTGTTTTTAGCTGTTTTTTCCTAATATAATTGGAGTCTGGGATTAGTTGCAATTTGTACATATAACTCGAATTATGAACATGCACAGACCTGCTTTCGTGATTGTACATATTGTACCATATCATTTTTATCCGGTTTTCATATTGTGCTTTTATGGTTTTATGTAATATGAAACCGAATAAAGAAACCTGATTGATTTACTTACATAAATAACATAATTAATTACCAATTAAAGAAATATTATTAATTAAAAAACAAATTAAAACTCATAAAATTAATTAACTTCCCACACTTTACCCCAATAATCCCCACAACCCACAGCTAAAATTAAACTGTAACAAATTCATTACACAATTAAAACTTATTTTTAATTACCCCAATAAAAGTAAAACCCACACACAAAAGATAAACAATTACCCTAATTAAATATCAATTAATTAATTAATATTAATGATCAACTAATTATTAATTAATTAAACATAAATTACTTCCCACCCTTTACCCCTATAAACCCCACAACCCACACCTAAAATTAATTACACAATTTCCATAATTAATTTTCAATCAATTAATTAATATCAATTAACAACTAATTATTTATTAATCAAAAATAAATTACTTCCCACCCATTACCCCTATAAACCCCACAACCCGCACATAAATTTAATTACACAATTTCCATATTTAATTTCTAATTAATATTAACAACTTATAATTAATTAATTAAAAATAAATTACTTCCCACCCTTTTCCCCTATGTACCCCACAACCCGCACCTAACACAATAATAATAATTAAATACAAATTAATTAATTAATGTTACCAACAACCAATTAATAATTAATTAAAAATAAATTACTTCCCACAATCAACACTATAAAATCTCAATTACATAAATATTAATAAATAAATAATAATCATTAATTTATTATAATTAAATTACTTCCCACCCTATTCCCCAATAAACCCACAACCCGCTATGGAACTAAAAAACGCAAAATTTAATTAAAATAAAATTGATAACTACTAAAAATGTAACACATATATTAAAAAACATAAACAATTCTTATACAAAAAATACATCACATACATTTAAAATATATACTAAAATACATAACACTAATTAAAAAATCGATATTTTACACAACTATATTTTTGCAAGCGATAATAATGACTTCTATATTTTTTTAAATGATATTTCTTACCTTAAAATCAATATTCTTGCCCACGATATTCTTGCTGTCGATATTTCTGCTTCACGATATTTAGGACTCGATATTTCTGTAGTTCGACATTTCCGACTTGGGGGTCGATTCCGATCTCGGTCGGAGGCGCACCCAACACTATTCGGCCGGGAAACAAGCCAGGCGAATGCCTGTTTCCCGACCGATTCGCACATTCTTCCGAACGAGCAAGTACGATGCGCACAACTGCATAGATTCTGACCCAGTCGTACTCACCCAATCCAGGTCCTGTTCTCCGACCGAGCCGGATCCGTAAACGCAGAATCGAGTCGCACGGAAGCCAAAATGCAGCCCCGTCCGGCCGGACAAGTACGATGCGCTTTCCGTACGCGCGCGAACCCGTCGCTTCGCACGGCACGTCAAAGCATCCGGGAGAGGCGCACATAAGCTCCGATTCGCGCCACAACACGATCCACGGCTACGAGGCGAACACGCCAGCGGCGAGGACGAGGCGAAGCAAGAGAAAGACGAACGAGACAGAACCAACTATGAATCCCATCGTGCCGATCCTACCAATATTCTACATCTACTACCGGATCAGGCACGGACGCGTACGGCGCAGAAGGTAAGTCAGACACCAAGCACAAAAACAAACTACACGTAGCCGACATATCACACAGACACAGAGGGATGCAGAAATTACTTACACCAGCAACAGCAGCACCATAGGGGCGGGATGGCCATCACCAATACACACATATACACATAGGGCCTGGATGCCCACCACCACTACCACCCCTACTCAGGGGGTGCCAGATGCCTGTCACTACTCCCACCTCCACCCAGGGGGTGCCAGATGCCTACCACTACTACCACCTCTACCCAGGGTGTGCCAGATGCCTACCACTACTACCACCCTCCCCAGGGGGTGCCATATGCCTACCACTACTACCACCCTTACCCAGGGGTGCCAGATGCCCACCACCACTACCACTCCTACTCAGGGGTCCCAGATGCCTGTCACTACTCCCACCTCTACCCAGGGGTGCCAGATGCCTACCACTACTACCACCTCTACCCAGGGGTGCCAGATGCCTACCACTACTACCACCTCTACCCAGGGTGTGCCAGATGCCTACCACTACTCACCCCTCCCCAGGGGGTGCCAGATGCCTACCACTACTACCACCCTTACCCAGGGGGTGCCAGATGCCTACCACTACTACCACCCTTACCCAGGGGTGCCAGATGCCTACCACTACTACCACCTCTACCCATGGGGGGCTGGATGCCTGTCACTACTACCACCTCTACCCATGGGGGCTGGATGCCTGTCACCACAACCACCCCTAACCATGGGGGGCTGGATGCCTACCACCCCTACCCAGGGGGTGCCAGATGCCTACCACTACTACCACCTCTACCCATGGGGGGCTGGATGCCTGTCACTACTACCACCTCTACCCATGGGGGGCTGGATGCCTGTCACTACTACCACCTCTACCCATGGGGGCTGGATGCCTGTCACTACTACCACCTCTACCCATGGTGTGCTGGATGCCTGTCACTAATACCACCCCTACTCAGGGGGTGCCAGATGCCTGTCACTACTCCCACCTCTACCCAGGGGGTGCCAGATGCCTACCACTACTACCACCTCTACCCAGGGGGGGCTGGATGCCTGTCACCACAACCACCCCTACCCATGGGGGGCTGGATGCCTACCACTACTCCCACCTCTACCCAGGGGGTGCCAGATGCCTACCACTACTCCCACCCCTCCCCAGGGGTGCCAGATGCCTACCACTACTACCACCCTCCCCAGGGGTGCCAGATGCCTACCACTACTACCACCTCTACCCATGGGGAGCTGGATGCCTGTCACTACTCCCACCTCTACCCAGGGTGCCAGATGCCTACCACTACTCCCACCCCTCCCCAGGGGTGCCAGATGCCTACCACTACTACCACCCTTACCCAGGGGTGCCAGATGCCTACCACTACTACCACCCTTACCCAGGGGTGCCAGATGCCTACCACTACTACCACCCTCCCCAGGGGGTGCCAGATGCCTACCACTACTACCACCTCTACCCATGGGGAGCTGGATGCCTGTCACTACTCCCACCTCTACCCAGGGTGCCAGATGCCTACCACTACTCCCACCCCTCCCCAGGGGTGCCAGATGCCTACCACTACTACCACCCCTCCCCAGGGGGTGCCAGATGCCTACCACTACTACCACCTCTACCCATGGGGGGCTAGATGCCTGTCACTACTACCACCTCTACCCATGGGGTGCTGGATGCCTGTCACTACTACCACCCCTACTCAGGGGGTGCCAGATGCCTGTCACTACTCCCACCTCTACCCAGGGGTGCCAGAT